>BMAU01017290.1:10000-12500 GCA_019973935.1 Trichonephila clavipes | reverse complement strand
TGTGCGTAATAATACATATGCATGTATGCATGTACGTATGCAGTATATGCATGTAGTACGTAATACATATGTGCATACGTATGCATGTATTGCATATATATAATATGCATATGTCACGCGTAACATATGCAGCTACATATGCATGTACATGTATGCATACGTACGTACGTATGCATGTACATATGTATATACATGTATGCATATGTATATGCATATGTCACATGTATGCATGTATATATTGCATGTATGTATGCAGTATATATGTACATGTATGCGTGTATGCGGCATATACATGTGCGTATGCGTAATATATGCGTATGTGTACGTATGCGTATATACATGTATGCGTATATATGCGTATATAATACGCGTAACACATACGTATGTATGCATGTATGCGTATGTACGCATGTAATAATGTACATAATACGTACATATGTATGTACATGTATGTATGTACATACTGTGTACATATGTATATGCGTATATAATATGCATGTATGCGTACATATGTGTACGTATCAATATGTATGCGTATATGCATGTAATACGTAGCGTATATATATACATATATATATACGTATATATATAATACATATATATATGCGTACATATATATATATTATATAATACATATATACGTATATAATAATAATGCCATAATATATAATACATATATATATAATACATTACATATGCATATATACATATGTATATATATATGTACATGCGTATATATATGCGTATATATATATATATATGCGTATATATAGCATATGCATGTATATACGTATGTATTGTACATATTAGCAGCGTATATACGTATATGTATACATATATATACATATGCATATATGCATGTATAATATATATACGGCCATGTATGTATTATGTATTGTTATATATACGTGTGTACATGCATGTATCTATATATACATGTATGTATATACGTATATGCATGCATGTATATATGCATATGTAGATGCAGTATATGTATATGCGTATGTATGCATTATGTAATATGCATGTACATATATACGTATATACATATATATGCATGTAATGCATGTATATATGCATGTATATATGCATGTATACGTATACATATATATATTACGTATATATATGCATATGTACGTACGTATATATCGTACATAATAATACGTAATAATAGTATGCATATATGCATGTACATATGCGTATGCGGCAATACATAATATGCATGTATATGCATGTATGCGTATGTATGCGTTACGTGGATGCGTAATAATGCGTATGCATGCATGTATGTGCGTGTATGCATATGTGTTATTGCCATGTACACGTATATACATATGCGTATATACGCGTATACATATATATGCGTACCTTTTAATTTTTGTTTAATATTAAAATGCATAAATGATATACAGCGTCTTGGACCTATGCTCCACATATATAATAATATATAATGCATAATATGCATGTAATAATATGCGTAATAATAATATGCGTAATAATATGTATACGTATATGTATATGCGTATGTATAATACATATAATAATAATATGCATGTATGTATAATACGTATATATGCATAATATAATAATACGTAATAATAACTAATAATAATAATACATATATATGCATATATATATGTACATATGTATGCGTAATAATATGCGTATTAATAAAATAATATATATATGCGTAATAATATGCATATATATATGCATAATATTATGTACATGCATGTATAATAATAATATATACATACTATATATATATACATATATATATATATATATACATATATATATATACATATATACCTGCTGGACAATTGCTAAGAATGGATCACAAATTGCTATGTAGCATAACATTAAGCGAGACATGAGGCCTAGTAGGATAAAATATAGTTGCCATACTGTTCAGACATTAGAATAAAGAATTTATTTATTATTCTGGAAATGTACAAAAGCTGTGAAACATCTGAAGAGAAAAAAAAATGTTCATTTGATCTGCGTACGGAGAAATGGAACAATGCATCTAAAAGTCAGCAGGCACCTTAAAGTCTATCAGTGCGGGATATGTCTACGTGAAGTGTGATGCAACATTCCACCGCGTCGTACCATACTTTGCACAACATTATCCAGCAGCTGTTGAGGCAATTTATCCCATTCCTCTGTGAGTGCACGGATGAGGGTGTTCTTGTTTGTCGGAGGATAGTTTCGACCAGCAACTTGCCTCCCAAAGCATCCACATTTTCAATGGGGTTTAGATCTAGAACGCGCTGGTCATACGAGACGTTGAATACCCTCGCTGTCTTGACAATCCTGAACAGCGACGTGTTCGATGACATGTTGCGTTGTCGTCCATAAAACAAATTTATCACCGCAGGCACCACGGAAAAGACGAACATGAGGAAGTAGAACTTCATTAATGTATCGTTGGCCCATCATAGTCCCATTCGCAACCACATGTAGGCGCGTGCGGCCATTGATCTTGATGCCGGCCCAC
>BMAU01017290.1:0-5000 GCA_019973935.1 Trichonephila clavipes | reverse complement strand
TATATATATATATATATATGATCATATAATAATATATGCGTATATATATGCACATTGGTATAATAATGCGTATATATATATATATGCACTAATACATAATGCGTAATATGTATAGCGTATGTATGTACAGTATATATGTACTGCATGTATATATGCGTATGTATGCATATGCGTAGTAATATGCGTATGCGCGTATATGCTAATAATATGCGTATGCTAGTATATACATACATATGTTATGCATGTATATGCACATATGATAATACGTGCGTAATAATGTGCATGCACGTATGCATGCGTATGTGTACGCGCATGTATGCGCATGTATGCGTACGTAGTATGTATCACGTATGTGATAATGCGATACATGTATGCGCGTAATGAATAATGCAGTACATGTATACGTGCCGCCATGCATGTATATGCACGTATGTATGCGTATATATGTATGCATGGCCGTATATATATACATGCGTAATAATAATAATAATACGTATAATAATGCATATATCTTGTATATGCATGCATATGTATATACATATAATATGTATATATATATATACGTACGTATGTAATACGTATATATGCGTACGTAATAATATATATATAATATACGTAGTAATAATAATACGTATATATACCCGTATATATACGTATATATATGCATATATATATACATATATATTTACATATATATATACGTATATGACAGACGTAGGCCTGCTGATATGTAATGCGTAAAGGATGCATCATCTTCATATATTACGTTGTAATTTCATCATATATGATGTAACATGGCGGACCTCTTGCCGTACGTATGTATGCGTACCAAATGCAACATTGCAGCGTAGGAGACACCATACGTACGTATGCTGCATGCGTTCGCCTTCGTCAGCGCTCGTTGCTCCTTTTAACAGCTTGTTTACTCATAAATCCTTACGCGATGGTAAGTTCATCTATACATTGTATGTACGTACATGCGTATGTAATATAATGCGTACGTATGTGCATATATACGTACGTAATAATAATGCGTACGTATTGTATATGTGTATGTACATACGTACGTATGTAATACGTATGCAACGCATATGTTAGTAATACGTACGTAATAATACGTATGCATACGTACGTAATAATATGCGTACGTACGTAATAATATGCGTACGTACGTATAATAGTAATACGTAATGCGTAATAATAATAATGCGTACGTACGTAATAATACGTACGTATGCGTACGTATGCGTAATAATAATAATACGTATTGCATGCGTAATATGCGTAATATATTGTAATATATGCATGCGTATGCGTATGCGTACGTATGTATGTAATGCGTACGTACCCTTTGCGAATGCATTTTTTGTTAAAGGTTGTATCATATCCCTTTTCAGATGATCGTACATGTCAATTTTAATATGTATTACTGCATTCGGATACGTACGTAGGCGCCATAATATGCGTGACGGCTTTCGTGGTCCGTAATGATGCGTTTTGCGTAATATGGCCTGCGTACGTACGTATCATGCACGTCACGTCTTTACCGCATTTCCACGCCCTACGTAATCACCAGTCTAACATCAAGAATGATGTAAGGTTTATTTCCCATCTTCTAAAGGTATACTCAACTTTTAATTAACCTAATATCCTGCATGTCTTTCTCTTTGTGAAATATACGTATTTTGTAAATATTTCCTTTAATAAATGGAAACAGCCGTAATAATAATAATATTAAATACGTGTTAATAATAATATTCGTACTACGTATGTGTATTCATCGGCCGCCCTTAAATACTTGCCCCTGAACCAGGATGCCACCTCGCCAATCTAAAATACCGTATTCACGTAGAATGCGTACGATTTTTTTAATTCGTAGTTGCGTACGTAGCAGTATATATATGCATGCATGCGTATGCATGCACATACGTACGGACATATGCATTACGTACGTACGTAATATGTAATGCATAAAATGCATATGTATTATATAGCCTATAGTATGCACGTAAACAATATATGGTAGTATTCATAGCAATGATGTAATATATATGTAATCATACTATATAGTAATAGTAATAATAATATAATATGTAATATATACATATATAGTATATGTATATATACGTATATATAATAATACGTATGCATATATATGTACGTACATAACAATGGCAGCTAATATATATGTGTAATAATACGTAATATATGCATGCATATATATACTATGTAATATGCATGTATGTAATATATGTATATATATATATGTATATAGTAATAGTAATATATATGGTATATATATGCTGTAATAATAATACATATGTATACGTATATAATAATATATATATATCATATATATATAATATATATATATATATAGTAATATATATATATATGTATATATGTAATATATATACATGTAATAATATATGTAATCAATAATATATATATATATCTGCGTCGCTGTCAAAGTGCAACGCCGAAGGACCACTAAAGATGAAATCAGAGAATACCAATAAATTGCTCCTACACTGTCAGTTGGCGAATAATTGCTGTAAGAATGCTCGACAATAAAATAATAGGATCGGACCGCTGGCCGGTGCGCCTCGGGCAACACGTGTGCGGTGGTCATCTTCAGTGATGACTGAATCGATTCATCTCGGTGATGATGACCACGTCTCCGTCTGGAGGCGCACCGGCCAGCGGTCCGATCCGGCATTTATTAATCGAGCGGCAAAATCCAGTCGACATTTCACATGATGTGGGGTCAGTGTGGGGAGCAATTTCTTAGCGGACACGGCGATCCTCAAGCTGAGCGAAACTGGTCAGTCTTCTCCTTATGGTTTCTCTTGATGGCACTGCAAATGTCTGGACGATATTTTAACGGCGTTGAATGATGCTGTGCGCATGCTTCGCAACTGGGAGGTGCCATTTGAGTACGATCCTCGATCAATGCTCAAACATACTGATGACTGACCCTCCCGATGAACGACTCTACCTTCTATGATCCACTGTTGCCAGACGTAACCGGCGGCTTTCGCCAATACGACTTTGTCTGGCGCGTATATTAGGCCAACCTGCTTGTCTGAGATAGATTATTAACTGCCCCCCTATGCAAAGTTGCTCGTATCTGCCACAGTGGATCATAAGTGATCTACGTCTCAATATCGTCCATCACAATATGATCGCAGATTCGTTTATATAGCCATTCGGCGCTCAATACTCGCTATGCATTTTCCACTCTCCCAGTTGTAATGCGCATAATATACATATATTTGGTCGAATAAATCTTTGAATAAAAATCAGACTCTTCATGAATAGCGCAGGATTTCGTAGATTGGCGAGGTGGTTTGTCTAGGGGTAAGTGTTTAAGGGTGAGTGATGAATTAAATGAATCTATCATTAAACACAAATACTTCGTTTAAGTAAAAAATAGAATTTATTTAAAGTTAAAAGGAAAATATTTACAAAATAATTATAAAGAAAAGACATGCAGGAATTAAGTTAATTAAAGTTGAGTAATACCTTTAGAAGACGGGGAAATGAACCTTTCTCATTATTGGACGTTAGGACTGGCGGCCGCGCTGGGTGCGGAAATGCGGTAAAGACGCGACGTGTTGATCAAGCATTAGTTAGTTGGCCTCTGCCGAAAAACAAATTGCTTCAAGCCGTAGCTACGAGCTCACTAGATGGCTGCTTCGCCAGATCACAGTAATAAATAAAATTGAGCATTTATGGTCCTCTGAAAAGGATATGACTCAACCTTTTTTACAAATGTTTCAAAGGGAAAATCCAATATATATACATATATATACATATATATATATGCATATACATACATATCGATACACGCCATATATCATGCATATATGCATGCATATACATGAGCACGTATGCATAATATGCGTATGCATTTTAATGCTTTGTAAGCTGTAACCGCTATAATAAATGATATATTGTTCATGAATTTTTAATCATTTGTTTATTTTCATATATGTATGTATGTATGCGTAATGCGTAATAATATGTACGTAATACGTATGTATGTAATACGTATGCATAATGCGTATACGTAATATATGCGTATATGTAATATGTATGTATATACGTATATGCGTATGTATGTAATATGTATATACGTATGCATAATATATACGTAATATGCATATGCGTACGTAATAATATGCGTATATATGCATATATATGTATGCGTAATATATATATGCGTATGTAATAATAATACGTAATAATAATATGCATGTATATCATGTATATGCATGCGTAATAATATGCATGTATGTAATGCATAGTATGTATATACGTATGTAATAATGCATACGTATATATGCACGTATGTATGCATGTATGATACGTATGTATGTATGCGTAATGCATATGTATATATGTATGTGTAATACGTATAATAATAATATGCAGTAATATGCATGTATATGTAATACGTATTATATACGTAATAATAATATGCATACGTAATACATATGTATGTATGCAGTATGTAGCATGTATGCGTACGTATAATACGCGTATGTATGCATGTATGTATGCATATATGTATACATGCGTAATATGCGTAATAATATGCGTAATATGCAGTACGTAATATGCGTAATATGTATGCGTACGTAATAATACGTATGTGCGCGTATGTATGCGTAATGCTAATAATACGTAATACGTATATGCATGTATGTATGTTATGCGTAGTAATGATATGTATGTAGTATGCATATATATGCGTATGCGTAATATGCGTATGTATACGTAATAATAATATGCATGTATATATAATATGCGTAGCTAATAATACGTATGTATGTATATGCGTAATAATAATAATACGTATATGTAATGCACAGTATATATACATCTGTACATACATAGTATGTACATGCACATCGATATGCGTATGTACATGCATAATATATGCGCATGACATGTACGCATGTAATACGTAATATGCGTAATGTTGTGCATGTAAT